>JAKELG010000500.1:0-24554 GCA_021527035.1 Lactarius vividus | reverse complement strand
GTGGTACCGGGTGGATAAGTCACGGTCGGTTGATCTACCATTCACAAGGAAAGATGGAGATACGGTCACGGGGATCCTTCTTGGTCGCAGAGGGATATACCGGAGCTAGTTCACTTAGGGACACAGCGAGTCCCCTAGTACAGAAGACGAGTAGATGTGGTGGTATTGGAAGAAGACCAAGATGGGGATCCTGGTCCGTACTACTGTGAACTTAAATACAAGTAAGGGAGCCAGTTCTGGCTCCGCTCGAACTCGTAAGTAGCCAATAGCGTAAGTAGCGTATCCTAATAATAGAATGCGCAGTCGTTACCCGTAACACGAAACACGTACAACAATAGGGAGTATCAGTCAGCGAGTCAAATCATGATCTCGTACAACAATGGGGGGTCATCAGTCAGCACAACACGAGGCAGTAAGATCCGAAGTCCATGACATATTACTACTAACGTGCCGAGTCATCACGAACACGTCAGAGTTCACAACCGATCCGGGTAGTCCGAGAACGAAACGTAACATCACCCCCTTTTCAGCGTCAAGCCCCAGCTTGACCGCGCACATGGTGGCTAGAGGGTTTGGTGCCAACTTCGCGAAGGGCCCTGATACGAGCGATTTTCTTCCGCATCCTGCTCCGCCTTGGGTCCCCGATGGAGCGAGGCCCGAACGTTCTCGATGCGATCCACCGCGTGCGCTCGCTGAAGTCTGGCGACACACCTGTTGCGCTCGATCTCTATACGCTCCATCTTCATCTGTTCCGCCGCTAGTCGATGTTGCTGTGCCCGCCATCCGAGCGTCATGCAACCGGTAGCGGTGGACCTCGGCCGCAAGAGTCGCGTCCTTCATATGAAGGAGCGCTTGGTCGACCGAGTCGACTAGTCCCGCGTCGGAGAGCAGGAACGTGAGGTCGTCGTCGGTGTAAGAGGGGGTAGAGGACTGCTCGTCGTAGTAGGGGACGGCGTGGACGGGCTTCCCGTATTGCTGGTTGCACCTGGCTCTGAAGGCCAGGACGAAGGGGGTCGGCGGTGAGGATGAGCTGAGTATACCGGGCGGGCCAAAGACGTTCTTGAGCGTCGCGAATCTGAAAGGGAATGTAATGGACTCCCCTGTTGAACTGATATCCCCTGGGAGGGGGTGTCTCCGCACGACTCTCGGTCTCCTGCACAGGTTCCTCTTCTGAATTGCGGCGAAGCGCGGATGGATACGACGCCGGTAGTGTGATAGCTTCCCCGGTGGGTCCGCAAAGCGGGGGGGTTTCCGAGTGTGTCGTGGTGAGATGGGTGGCGTAACGTAAATATTGATGCGCCTCGAGGCGCTCCGCCGGGTCGTACGGGTCCCCTGTGTCGTCGGGGCCCGCTGGTGAAGCGGGTCGGCTGGGTACATACCCCTGTTGTTCGTCGCCTGCTGGAGTGGGCGCTCGGGTCGGGACGTAGTGGTCTCCGAGATAGCTGGGCTGGTTGCTCTCGGAATAAACAGTGGGGGTCGGCGAAGGAACTGGGGATGGCCCGGGGGAAGGAGGACGACTTCCTCGCTGGTGAAGGGCGAGGGCAGACGACAGGGGTGACGGTGGCGTGGACTGTACTCGGTAAGGTGCGGATAGTTCGTCGTTGACGACATAGCGGAAGTTGACTGGGGACTGAGAGCGCATGAGCAGTGAAGATGGGAGAGGGGGAGAATGGGGACGTCTCTTGGGATTTCCCTGCGCTTATATGTGTCTCGTGGGCGGGGTTGGAATTTTTAAATTCCCGAATCGCATCATCTGCGAATACGTCATCCTTGTTGACCCACTGGTTGTCCGAGTCGGGATATCCCTTCCACTTGACCAAATATTGCAATTTGCGACTTCTGCCGAATCGCCGAGAGTCTAGAATCTTCTCGACTTCGTATTCTTCTTCTCCGCCTACTAGATCCGGTGGTGGGCGCTGATAGTTGGGTCCGTGCGTGGGTGTTTCGCGATAAGGTGTCAGGAGGTCCACATGGAACACTGGGTGAATCTGCCACTGCGTGGGAAGTTCCAGGCGGTAATTGACTGCGGACATCACCTGAGCAACTTTAAAAGGACCGTGGCGTCGCGCCGCTAACTTTGCCGTGGGTTGATGCGTGCGTAAGTGGCGTCCTTCTAGCCACACTTGGTCCCCAACTTGGAACTTGGGCGTATCTTTAGCCTTGATCCACCCCTGCTGCGCTTTGATCATCAGTGACTGCACGCGCTGTCGGAGTTCCTTGAACTGTTTGACCCTGAGCGCCACCTGCGGAATTGGTGACGGCCTATCGGTCCAATCAGCGCGGGGGTTGTATCCCATAAGGAGCTGGAACGGGGATTCTTTAGTGGTTTCGCTGGGCCAATTGTTATGGGTGAACTCAGCCATGGGGAGATAGTGTATCCAATCATCTTGTCGTTCGTTGACCCAGAATCGCAGGTATTGTTCCAGCCACTGGTTCGTTCGTTCCGATTGTCCGTCAGTTCGCGGGTGGTAGGCCGTGGAGATATTTTGTTCGATGCCTAGAATCTTGCATAGTTCGCGTGTGAACTTTGACGCAAACCGGGGGTCCCTGTCGCTGATGATCTTTCCGGGTAGGCCGAATCTGGGGAACACGTGTTTGACGTATAAGGCGGCTGTGCCTTCGGCTGATATCTCTTCCTGGCATGGGATGAACAGGGACATCTTCGTGCAGTCATGATCCGTTATCGTGAGGATCGTATCGCAGTCCTGTGCTTCTGGAAGTTTAGTGATGAAGTCAAGTGCGATGGTTTCAAAGGGCATAGCTTCGGGTTTGGGGAATATTGGGCGCAACGGTGCCTTGATCGCCCTGGTATTAACCTTGATCCTTTGGCAGTCGGCGCATCCTTTGACGTAGTCTGTGACTTCGTTCCTGAGCCCTGGCCACCAGTAGTATCGTTCTGTGAGTTTGATGGTTCGGCTAATTCCTGGGTGTCCATATACCGGGGGATCGTGATGGTTTTTGATGAGTTCTCGTTTTTCAAGGAGTCCCCCCGTTACTACTCGCCGTCCGTCTTTGTACCAGGTGCCTTCGATCTTCTTTAGTCCGTGTGGGTCTATCCAGGGGCGGAGTTTGTCGTTGTCCTGAGCGTATACCGGATTGGTTTTCTCCATTTCTTGTACTGATATAGTGGCGTTGATTCGGAGAGGGTCTTCCGTCGTATCTATTGCTGCGGCCCTGACGAAGATGTCATCGGGTAGCACCGTGACTTGGTCGTTATCTTTTTCTCCTTGGTCATAGTCTGGGCGTCTAGATAGGGCGTCGGCTCGTCCGTTTGCCGTTCCTTTGATGTGGTGAATCTCGATGTCATACTCAGAGAGTTCTAGTACTTCCCGTGCTACTCGGCGACTTATCTTTTGCGGGGAGCGCCAGTACTGAAGGTTCATGTGGTCTGAGAATACTTTGATCTTATGCGGTGATCCTGCTAGGTAGTGGCGCCAATTTCGAAGTGCCTTTACGATTGCCAAGAGTTCCAGGTCATAGATGTCGTAGTTCCATTCCGCTGTGCTGAGTGTGTTTGAGTAGTATGCAATGGGATGTCTCTTGCCATCCTCTTTGCGTTGGAGGAGTACTGCTCCTACTGCAAATCCGGAGGCGTCCACTTCTAGTTCGAATTGGTCTTCTAGTTTGGCGTGTGCGAGAACTGGTTCTTCCGTGACGAGCTTCTTGATTTTGTCGAACGCTTCTTGTTCCGTAGCCGTCCATGTCCATTCCGTGTCTTTTTGCGTGAGTTTGTTGAGGGGGCGGGCGTGCGTGGCAAAATTCCGGATGAAAGCGCGGTAAAAGTTGCAGAAGCCTAGGAACGATCGCACCTGTTTAACGTTTTTGGGGTTTGGCCAGTCTCTGATGCCGGAAATTTTGATGGGGTCCATGCATGTCACCCCCTTTTCAATGATTACCCCCAGGTAATCGATGCTTGGTGCGTGGAAGATGCATTTTTCCGGTTTGAGGAATAGGTCGTTTTCTTCTAGTAAGTTCAGGATATCGTGTACCGCGTCGATGTGTGCTTGTTCCGTGGATCGGGTTGCTATGCCTATGTCGTCCATGTATACTCTGATGATCGTACCTTTCGTTTCGTGATACGCAATAAGGTCTTTGCAGATTTCGTTCATCATAGTTTGGAAGGTTGCCGGAGAGTTGGTCAGCCCGAAGAACATTACCGTTGGTTCAAAAAGTCCGTATTTCGTTTTGAACGCCGCCTTTTCCTGGTCTCCTTCTTTGATCCTTACGTTGTTGTAGCCCCAGCGAATGTCCAGTTTGGTGAATATGAACGCTCCGCTTAGGTCTGCGATGAGTTCCGGGATGAGCGGGAGGGGGTATTGGTTGCGTATAGTCCAGTTGTTGATGTTCCGGTAGTCCTGTACAGGGCGTAGCTTTCCGTCCTTCTTTTTGATGAAGAAAAAGGATGATGCGTACGGGGATTTAGAGGGTCTGATGTACCCTTTGGCCAGTTGTTCGTCGATCCATTCTTTGAGCGCCTTGTCTTCCGTTTGACTCATTGGGTAGATCTTGCAGTCGATCGTGTCCGGTGCGTTTGGTTTGAAGTCGATTGCGTGATCCCAGGGTTTTGACAGCGGGAAGCGGTTTGATTCTTCTTCGCTGAAGATCTTAACGTGTCGTTGGTATTCTTCTGGGACCGCTTTCTTCTCCGTGTACTGCTTGGCTTCTATAGCCATTTCAGTTGACATTGTCGCGCGCAGACGCGTATCTTCGAGGTCGCACTCTCGTCGTAGTTGTTCTTCGATCTTTTGTTTGTTGGGGAGTAGTAGTTTTTCAAGTACGAGTCGTGCTATGACCGGGTCTATTCGTGGTCTTGTAGGGTTGATGGTGCGGAGAACGACTGGATACTCAGCTTCATTAAGCGTGGCCGCTGCCCATTGGATATCGGGTTGGAAGGTCGCCAACCATGGGTATCCTAGTATTATGTCTTCCCCTCCTACATCGGTCACTAGGAATCGCATTTCTTTGGCGACTCCTTTGGTTTGTACTTCTAGATCCACGCAGTGGGTGATCTGTTACGTTTCGTTCTCGGACTACCCGGATCGGTTGTGAACTCTGACGTGTTCGTGATGACTCAGCACGTTAGTAGTAATACGTCATGGACTTCGGATCTTACTGCCTCGTGTTGTGCTGACTGATGACCCCCATTGTTGTACGAGATCATGATTTGACTCGCTGACTGATACTCCCTATTGTTGTACGTGTTTCGTGTTACGGTAACGACTGCGCATTCTATTATTAGGATACGCTACTTACGCTATTGGCTACTTACGAGTTCGAGCGGAGCCAGAACTGGCTCCCTTACTTGTATTTAAGTTCACAGTAGTACGGACCAGGATCCCCATCTTGGTCTTCTTCCAATACCACCACATCTACTCGTCTTCTGTACTAGGGACTCGCTGTGTCCCTAAGTGAACTAGCTCCGGTATATCCCTCTGCGACCAAGAAGGGATCCCCGTGACCGTATCTCCATCTTTCCTTGTGAATGGTAGATCAACCGACCGTGACTTATCCACCCGGTACCACGTGTCACCTTGTCTTCGAATATCTCAACTCCCGCACCGCTCGCCCAACTCACTGTTATTACATCGTCGACAACCTCGACTGGGAGTATATCCGCAAAGTCCCCAGTCCCCCTCCGAACATCCCGATAGAAGAGACGTTGTACACCTATAGGGATTCTACAGGCACGTATTGGCCCCATCCCGCAGTTTTCCCCGAGCTCCCGGACAACCACAGGTTTTACCCCCGAGGGAACCCACGTCACAACAGCGTCTAAGTCAGACCAACGTCCGTGGTAGACGTTACATGATCTTACCCCCTTTGTTGTGCGTGCCGTCGATATTCCAGATCTTTCGATGACGATCGAGTTCTTTGAGGCCTAGCCTCATTCTCTTGACGAAGTCCGGATGTATGAAGTTGTTGGTGGCTCCGGAGTCCACTAGTGCTCGTTTATCGGCCATGGCGTAACTTGCGCGCAATGAAACTGGAACATGCATAGATTGATAGCGCGTTATGAACACAGAATTACACCGTAATGCCCTTACCCAGGCCGTCGGGTTCAGGCGCTTTGAAAATCCTCTCGCCCCAATAGGTCTCGAACTACCAAATCCCTGGCTTCATCGTCAAGGTTTCGTACTCCGTTTATCCAGCTGGTCGCCCGTTCTTGCGGCGTATCAGTGGTGGCGCGGGCGCCGCGGCTACTGCCGCCGTCATCTTTGAATTGGATTAGAGGCTTGTCTTGGACGCTCTGGACTTCTTCTATGAATGCCCCCTTCCTTGACGGGGTTGCCAGTTCGCTGTTGGTGCGCGGTTTGCGGGGTTGGCGACAATCGCGGGACATGTGTCCGAGCTTTCCACAGTTGTAGCAGTTGATGTTCTTCATAGTCTACAACTCCTTTTCCTTGGGAGCGTCCTCCTTGTGACGTGTACGGAGGTCGAGCGTAGTCGATCTCCTCGGAGCCTGCGAGTCGAGCGCGGATTCTTCCCGGAGTGGTGTCCATGGCGTCCGGGTGGTTCCGGAATGCTTGCCACCCTTGGCGTGGTTGCTGCGGGCGATTTGGGGCGTTGAAAGTTCTGAGAGAGGTATTGCCCGGCTTACCGGGTCCCGGGGGTTTACGTCCCCCCAAACGCGTCTGCAGGTGCATCCACTTGCGCTGTTGCTCGAGCGCAGCCGTCTTCCACTGCGCATACGTGTTTGGGCTGTGGAAGTTATACGCGTTCTTGTAGAGCTCTACTGGGAGTCCACTGGTAAATTTGTCGAGGACCAGGGAGTCGTCGAAGCGGTAACCCGCTTCTCTGACTGCTTTCTCGAACTTGGCGACGTAGGAGTCGATGTCTTGTCCTTCCATTCGGAAGCCTTTCTGGAGTTCTTGTTGCGCCCTTTCCTTCTCCAGGGTGTCCGCGAAAGTGTTGCGGAAGCCGAGTTCGATGGCTTCCCAGATCCACTTGTCGTAGGGTCCATGCTTGGCCTTGTATGCCTTGACCCATTTGGTGGTAGATAAGACCCATTCGTTGACGTGGTCTCCTTGGATGTAGGTGAGGAAAATTAGCGCTTTTCGATAGGGGAGGGTAAACGCAGGGTTGTCATAGTTGGTCTCTACGAACAGTTCCCATTGAGTGAGGAACTGTTGAACTTTAGTGCGGTCTCCAGTGAATACGAGGGGTTCTTTGCCCATGAATTTCTCGGGCTTGGTTCCGCTTGACACGTTTGGTCCGGTGAAGAGAGGTCCTCCTGGGATCTCCTCCTCCATCGTCTCCGCCTCCTCCTCCGTGTCCTCCGGGCGGGGGTCCTCCGCCGCAACTGATACGCGCGGGTTCCTGGAACGTAGTTGGTTGTTCGGTGATTGTAGTGGTCATGTCTGTGGGGATGGACTCAGCTAGTAATCCCAGTTGTACTTCTTCTTCTTCCGCTTGTGCTTCGAGGATGCGGATTCTTCAGGGTTGCTTCCTAAGGATGGGGAAGGGTGCGGGTGTCTTTGGAGTAGGGGAACGGACTGGTTCTTCTTCTTGTCCGTCGATAGGTCCCCACTGATCTCTGGTAGTTGTTTTCGCTTTGACGAATATCGAGGTGAAGTCCTGATCCTGCGGGTCTGACGACTTGTAGTTTGCCGTGGAGTTTGTCCCACCTGATCTCTGTCCAACAAGTGTGGTCGAAGTTGAATTCTACCGGGATAAGTCCGGTTTTACCGTCCTTGTAAGTGTAAAGGACTACGTAGCCTGGATCTCCTTGTTCTGTCTGCCAAAAGGCTCCTTTGAGATATTGTTTAGGGACGTTGCGTTCCCCTCTTCTGTCGATATGATATGGTCGGAATGGGATCCAAAGATCGCGGGTTGTTACTGCGGAAGCCACGTTGAAGGATCTTGGTCTTAATGTAACGTCTACCACGGACGTTGGTCTGACTTAGACGCTGTTGTGACGTGGGTTCCCTCGGGGATGAAACCTGTGATTGTCCGAGTGCTTGGGAAAGACTGCGGGATGAGGCCAATACGTGCCTGTGGAATCTCTGTAGGTGTATAGCGTCTCTTCTACGGGAATGCCTGGCGGGGGACTAGGGACTTTGCGAATGTACTCCCACTCGAGGTTGTCGACGATGTAATAGCAGTGGGTTGGACGGGCGGTGCGAGAGTTGAGATATTCGAAGACGAGGTGATACGTGGTACCGGGTGGGTAAGTGACGGTCGGGTGATCTACCATTCACAAGGGAAGATGGAGATGCGGTCACGGGGATCCCCTCTTGGTCACAGAGGGATATGCCGGAGCTAGCTCGCTTAAGGACTGTCGCGAGTCCTTAGCACAGAAGACAAGTAGAAGACGTGGTATTGGAAGAAGACCAAGATGGGGATCCTGGTCCGTACTACTATGAACTTAAATACAAGTAAGGGAGCCCGTTCTAGCTCCGCTCGAACTCGTAAGTAGCCAATAGCGTAAGTAGCGTATCCTAATAATAGAATGCGCAGTCGTTATCCGTAACATGAAACACGTACAACAATAGGGAGTATCAGTCAGCGAGTCAAATCATGATCTCGTACAACAATAGGGGGTCATCAGTCAGCACAACACGAGGCAGTAAGATTCCGAAGTCCATGACATATTACTACTAACGTGCCGAGTCATCACGAACACGTCAGAGTTCACAACCGATCCGGGTAGTCCGAGAACGAAACGTAACATATAGCAGAGACCCGATTATCTGTTGATACTTCTTTATCTCAGAAGTAGAGGCTTGATCTTCGTATTTGATCAAGTGAGCCTCCGCGCCAGAGGGAAGAGGGGTATATACTGGGTTGGAATCCCTCATTCCAAACCTTTCAACTACATCTGAGATGTAATCTGACTGGTTGATCATCATAGTGCGATTAGCACGGTCTCTGGTGATGTTAACACCGAGATATGACTGAATTTCTCCCAGATCGGTCATCTCATATCGGCTTGATAGAGATGCCTTCAGATCATTGATCTTATCAATTGAGTTGCCCAGTATAGTGATATCATCTACATATAAGATGACAAAAAGTGAGTCACCCCCCTCTTGGAGATGATACACGTATACTCCTGCATCAGAGTACATCCGTGTGAAGTTGAGGTCACTAAGAACTCCATGGAACTGCAAGTTCCATGCGCGGGAAGCCTGCTTCAGACCATAAAGGGCTTTCTGAAGTCGGCATACTAAGTGTTCTTGGCCAGCTGTGACGAAACCTGCAGGCTGCTCCATATAAATTTCCTCATCCAGTTCTCCATGAAGGAACGCCGATTTAACGTCCATTTGGTGGATCTCCCAATCCTCCAAAGTGGCTAACGCCAACAGGAGTCGTAAGGACTCAAAACGGGCAACTGGCGAGAAGGTTTCGTCAAAGTCCACCCCCTCTAGTTGGGTGAACCCTTTTGCCACTAGCCTAGCACGAAAGCGGCCATCCGCTTTCTTCTTAAAGACCCACTTGCACTTAACCACCTTCCTTCCAGTGTTACGCTTCGCCTCGGACTGACCGGACCGGTTGTGAACTCTGACATGTTCGTGATGACTCGACATGTTAGTAGTAATACGTCATGGACTTCGGATCTTACTGCCTCGTGTTATGCTGACTGATGACCCTCCATTGTTGTACGTGATCGTGATTAGGCTTGCTGACTGAGGTTCTATTGTTGTACGTGTTTCGGATTACGAAGACGACTGCGCATTCTATTATTAGGATACGCTACTTACGCTACTGGCTACTTACGAGTTCGAGCGGAGTTGGAACTAACTCCCTTACTTGTATTTAAGGTTGTAGCACTACGGACCAGGATCCCCATCTTGGTCTTCTTCCAATACCACCACTTCTACTCGTCTTCTGTGCTAAGGGCTCGCAGCGCCCTTAAGTGAACTAGCTCCGGCATATCCCTTCGAGACCAAGGGGGATCCCCGTGACTTCATCTCCAGCTTCCGTTGTGAATGGTAGATCAGCCGACCGTGACTTACCCGCCTGGTACCACGTGTCACCTCGTCTTCGAGTACCTCAACTCCCGCACCGCTCGTCCAACCCATTGCTATTACATCGTCGACAACCTCGAGTGGGAATATATTCGCAAAGTCCCCAGTCCACCTCCGAACATTCCAGTAGAAGAGACGTTATACACCTACAGGGACTCCACAGGCACGTATTGGCCCCATCCCGCAGTTTTCCCCGAGCACTCGGATAATCACAGGTTTTATCCCCGAGGGAACCCACGTCACAACAGCGTCTAAGTCAGACCAACGTCCGTGGTAGACGTAACATCCAGCAGGAAGAGGTTCCAGCCGCCAGACCTGTAGCTTTTCCAAGGCATCCAGTTCATACTGGCATGCCTCCTGCCACTGGTTGGCGTGTTCAGACTCCATGGCCTGCTTAAAGGTCTGAGGATCCCTATAGCCAGGAACCTCCGCCATGTTAAGCAAGTCCATCATGGTTAGCCTACTGCTCCCTTGCACGAACTCGTCATTATCCTCATTGTAGTAGCGAGGATTCTGACGCCTCGTCCTTGTGCTGTGCCTAGGGCGAGGAGGCGAAGAGACCTGCTCAGTCCTGGGACTCCTAGGGGTCTCAGCAGGAGGACTGATGTCCCTATTGAAGTTAGGGGCAGGAATTGGCTGGGACACCATTGGTGGCCAGTTACGCCTAGAGCACGAAGGACGAGGTGGGGTAGTTGTAGGGGGCGCAGAGGGTGGGGTTTGGTATATCGTCTGTTCCGCTGGAGCGGGGTGGGTGCTGGGTGGGGTGCTAGGCTGTTGTTCCTCAGGAGGGGCTTCCTCCTGTTCCTCAGTTGTAGGCGGAACCATAATAGCTGGTGGTGCCTGAGGAATTGTGGCAACAGCTGATAGAGGCTGATCAAGCACTCTTATATAGATATTGCCGCCGGTGGAGTCAACAACTTCCTGCTCCGGCACTGGTGTAGTATACTGGTGAGGGATCAGGTCACCGCGGGACGGGAAGACGTCTTCGTCAAACGTGACATCTCGAGAAGAGACGAAGCGTCGGCTATGTCTGTCCCATAGTTTATAGCCCTTAGAAAGGGCTTCATAGCCCACAAACACGGCCTCCTTTGCTTTAGGATCTAATTTTTGCCGGTTGTGTTCTGGTACGTGATAGTAGGCTTTGCAGCCAAATACTCTAAAGTAAGAGACATCCGGAACCGTACCATTCCAGAGCTCCAGCGGAGTCTTCCACTTATTAGAACGAGTGGGAGTGCGGTTATAGATGTGTACAGCAGTTTCAACTGCTGACTCCCAGAAACCGAGGCTAAGGCCTGCATGATGAAGCATGCTAGTGCCTTTTTCCATAACCGTACGGTTAAAATGCTCGGCTCTCCCGTTCTGTTGTGGGGAATAAGGCATAGTGAGGCGATGCTCAATGCCCGCTTCCAGAAGTATGTGTTTAAGATCGTTGTTGACATACTCGCCGCCACGATCAGAGTGTAAGGATTTGATGGGCTTATTTACTGTTTTTCAGCCCATGCCTTGTAATGTAGGAAGGCGTCCTTAAACTGATCTTTTGATTTTATGAAGATGATGACTGCTGCTTTTGAGAAGTCATCTATGAAGGTGGCAAAGTATTTGTTCCCCTGAATAGAATTATTTTGAAGGGGTCCAACTAGGTCACTATGGACGATCTCGAGGTGATCCTCGGCACGCTTCATGGAAGCTGGGAAAGGAAGGCGGGTAGATTTGCCAAGTTCACAGCCATGGCATGGTCCGGCCTCCTCTGGGGCATTGTTTATTACGAGGCCCTTTACAGCCTTGGGAGCATGCGCCTTGAGCGCGTCTTTGGACATATGTCCCATGCGCCTATGCCAGACATCAAGGCTGGCAGATGCAGGTGCTTTGACAGTGTTAAGTTTATGACTGTCAAGCCAATATAGATTGGCAGCCTTGTGTCCTTCCGCAATAGTTTCTCCTCTGTATCTGATTGTGCAAGAGGTAGAGTCAAATTGTATTAAGGCGCCCTTATCCGTCAGGGCACTGGTGGAGAGGATGCGCGAATGCGTGTTTGGGAGATGCAACACATTGGAGATTTTTAGGTCATAGCCTTTGTTGGTTCGGATGGTTATAGTACCCGTCCCAACACTCTTCAGAAGAGAGCTATCTCCAAGCAGAACTTCGATGCCTTCGTGAGGTATGTAGGTATCGTAGTCTTCGATGTAGGGTGTAAAATGTGTTGAAGCTCCACTGTTCATCATCCACCTTGACTCTATGTGGTCAATTTTGTTGCACATCATGTAAAGTGAAACTTGAGGTGCCTCATGCACCTCCTCTATTTTTCCAGAGCCATTTACTATGGTAAATAGTCGGCTCTTTTGTACAGGTATGGTAGAGTTTAATCTATCTGCCGGAACAGCCTCCAGCGCGGCAATAATGAGGTTTTGGGCAGCTTTCTTCAGCTGCCCAGCCTTCCCCTTCTTCGCGTTCTCCTGGTCCCTTTTTAATTTAAAACAGTCCGGCTTTTTATGGCCGGGCTTGTGACAGTAATGGCAGATAATATCCGCCGAAGCGGAACTGCTGGAATTGGGCGATGATTGCGCCTTTGGGGGGCGCGAACCAGAGGCCCGGTTGATAGGGGCCACCTTGTTAAGGGTGGCGGAGGGACCGGAGAGACGGGACTCCTCATTGATGAACCTATTGATCAGGTCCTGAGGTAGTAAGTTGGCAGGGGGGCCAGTGGCCAGTATGGTGCCGGCGATAGTGGAATAGGAGGGGGGCAAGGCGTCTAGCAGGATGAAGGACATTTGCATGTCCGAGACCGCCATCCCGTTCTCCTGAAGGGTGTTCCTCAGGTCCAGCATTTTTTGGAGCTGAGGGAGGAAGGGGCGACCTTCCTGCAGCTTGGTATTGACCAAGCCAACCCATAAATTGAAGGTGGCCATAGAGCCAACGGCACCATACAAGGCTTCCAACTGTTCAAATTTGTCGTGCACAGTTGGGAAAAGGACCTGGGAGGTGATCCCAGACAAAACCTCCGTTGTGACAGATAGATATAAGAGGCCAATAATGACCTCCTCTTGTTTGTTCCACAAGGCCAACATGGCCAGTCCTGCATCAGTAGGCCTGGTGGGCCCGGCAACACCAGCGGCCAAGGCTGGGTGCTGGGGGATCGCACCGGGGTTGTCATGTGTGAGGTGCCTAGAGCAACCGTTCATCAACATGAGGGAAGTGAAAGTTTGAGCCCAGGACTGCCAGTTGGTCCCGTCCAACTTGGCGAGCTGGACGGAGGGAGGGAAGACAAGTGTGAATTGAGCCATTTGTGAGATGTTTTGTTAAAAATCTGGTTCCGAGGAGCAGTCAGAACCAGTCCAGATCTTGAAAGGAAAGGTAGCGGTCCAGCCATAAGAGCGCTATACTCCGTAACACTCAAGGTGTCATGCCCCAGGTGTGCGACTTTGGAGTACCAACTTGTAAAAAGTATTATGTAGTGTAAACTAAACCCCTCTATAAGACTAGCCTGTTACCACATGGACCTTGCGTGAAGGGCAAGCAGTCTTAGTGATAGCTTTAATCAGGGTCAAGCAGAGTCATGTCTGGGGTACTTCCCGGCAAAGGGTTTCCCGGAGAGCATGTCCTAACCTTTAGGCAGTCCTCAGGGGCTACTCAGGTTCACTGGTAGCCTTAAAGAGGGGCAGTGCCCTAGAGAGGAGCCAACAGCGAGTTCCAAGAGGAAAGATGAGGATCAACTCCAACATCATTTCCAATTGCCGTCTGTGGAGTCTCTAGACCAGACCATTAAGGGTCTTAGCACTGATGTATAGTACTTTTACTTATAGTAGCGACCCCTAGTTGTGTCAGAGGGAAGGACTTCTGGGTTTGACTATTAACCAGGCCTTCACACCCCTTAAAGAGACCCAGGTATTAACCGAGTATCTCCCAACCATTAAGGTGGCCTATAGCCGCAAGGGTCTTCCCCTATTGGCCTAATAAATCCGGACGAAAACCGGGAGGTGGAATGTAAGTAGTGAGGAAGAGCGCACAGGGGAACTTAAGGTCGCGTCTGCTGACTTAACAGCTCCCTAGCGCCTTTCGCGAGAACCTTCATATGAAGGCTAGCCAGTATTGGCACAGCATTCAAATAATGCCGGTGGACAAGAAGGGAATGTGTCGAAGAGAGAGGATAGAGGATGCTCACTGAGTGGGAGAGATGCGAGTGAAGAGGCAGTTGCAAAGTGAGCAAGTGACATGAGGGAGATCTGGAACACGACTGTTAGTATGAGCGTCCAGGGCCCATAACCTGTTGAGCTGGCAGCACTAACAGCGAGATAAAGCAAGAGCAAGGCTAGCGAGACAAAAGTAAACTTCAAAGGATGAAGAAACTCTTATTGGCAGCGCAACACACCTAGCGAGACAAAAGTAACTATAGTACTGTCAGCGTAAGGTAGAGGCTTAGTAGTAAAGTAGAACTTACACTTCAGAGGATGAAGAAACTCTGAAGTGTGAGGGTGAAAACAGCAGACCTTATATACAGGTTGCTTAACTAATAGTGGTCTGTGCGCACTGGTGACTCAAACAAAATACACCTGGTCTGTGCGCCAGAGGGAGAAATGCCATTGGAGGGCAGAGAACAATAAGACCGCCTAAAGCGGATAAGTCCGGTATCTTAACAATAAGAACAATAAGAACCTAATAAGGGTCTGTAAATAAAGATAAACAATAACCGGTCCATATGAGTCCGGAAGTCCACAATCAAACCATAAGGGTTAGATACCGTAAAAGGAAGGGAATGACTCAATCATATCCCACGAGACATGTGACTTGAATCAGTCGTGTCTCAACAGCAGATGCCAGCACAATGCTTTGCTGTCGAGTCCGCTGTCAGTCCGAATTCCTTCCGAGCCACGTCACATGTCACGTGATCGTGACATAGCCCCCTTACTAGACTCGTTCGTCCGCGAACGATGTTTGATACTGTGGTCTTCGGGGGATCTGTATGGAATAACATAATGACGTTGCCAGAGACACGAGGTGGAGCCAGAGATTCAGGCGAGAGGGATGATTGCACGCTGCCATTCCTGAGCGCGCGTGTTGAGTTCCAAGATTTCTCCAGGGGAAGCGGAAGGGCCAGCGCGGAGACGTTAGAGTGCGCTGAATCAGGTAGGGTTAGAGAACGAAGAAGAGACTGTTGAGCTGCGGGGACGATCGGGGGAGGTCTAGGGGTGCTAGGGTCCGGGTGCCTGACTGGCATACGGCCGTAGTCGGTGTGCTCGCGAACATGATGTGAATGCGTCGAAACGGGGTCGTAGAGGGGAGGTCGAGGTCGCGCGGAAAGTACTCGCGCAAGATCGATACGGGAGGTACTGCATAAGTTTGGACATTTCTGCGGGAAGGACGGAAGTTTCTGCGCTGGGGTGTCGGAACGTGCTGAATCAGATCGGGGTAAAGGGCGAGAGAGGATTGCGGAAATGATCGAGTCATTCGAGGGGGTAAGAGGTCGTGATCTTTGGCTTTGTATCGTAGTCAAAGATGGAGAGGGAGACGGGTGACTGAAGGGAGACCAAATCCGCGATTTACTTCGATCGATAATGGTCCTCGGAAATGTAATATCGAGATTCATAACATACGACCACTGGCGATCTTCGGTCGTAAGCTCCGTGACTGGATTCTGGGAGAAAGGAATGAAGAGATTTGAGTCGGCGAGTCGTGAGTCTGTCGACGCGTAGTCTTTGACAATGACATTCCGGAGTATACTTCCGCAGCCTTGTTGGTTCAGATCAGAAAAGACGTTGTTGTTATCTGCTGTAGCGGGCTCGAGATCGAGTGGCCAGTCGATCATACCGTCGTCGTTTCTAGGCATAGGCATAAGGTCGTTATCGGTCGGGGAATCACTTTCATATAGCGAGCCGACGAGCCACGAGTCACCAGAGGGTTCTGATACATATGGTACTACCGGCAAGAGTCTGTTGCCGATCCAGTTCTTCCATTCGTTCGGGATATTCTCGTGTCGCCACGCCGCGTTTCTGAGGTACGAACTAGCGCTCATCGTTCTGATGTTCGTCTTACGTTTCAGCTGTTCGCGTCCGTAACATGAGCGTAGATTCCCGTATCGTCGTTGTTCGTCAAGCGGGAAACTTTTCAGTGTGGAAAAATGTGACGCTGAAGGTGAACAGTTCTCGTGGGGTTTTCACCCCCTCCCTAGGGCGTTGTCGTCCTCGACAACGAGTCGTCGTAATATCCGTCATTTCCTCGTGTGAACCGACCGTGGGGGTCCGAGGTCGTAGAGCAGGTATCCTTCTAAAAGTCACACGAGGCCATTCCCAGGGTAGCAGGAGCGGGGCTGAGAGTTCAGTCGAGAGTCTTTTCGGGGCGCAAATCTGTATGGGAGTCATCCAAGCTGTGTGCAGGGCAAACATCCGGGACAGCGTCGACGAGATCGCGGGCATGAGTGCCGTTTCTGCGAAGGTCGATGCGACATATACGTATCTGGTTTCGTTCAATACATCGTTTCCAGCTGGAATAGTACGGATGTCGAGGCATAGTAGGATTCTCTTCCCTTCTCGAAGGGGACGAGACGCAGCGACGTCGGGAAGGCCAATCCGCCGCCAAGTGTTGATTTCGGAAATTGCCTTCGTATCTTCGATTCTGTATGCGATGTGACATTGTCTCTTTTGACAATGAGGTGGCACGTGACCCGCCCCCTCGGGGCGATCGTCAGTAAAGGTCGTAACTAGCGGAGCAAGTGTGCGCGTAGAAGTCGCATTAGCCCCTCCCCAGTGCAGCGAGAGCGGAGCGGAGAGGTCATCCGGGAGTCGGTGTGGAGCGTTATCCCGCCCGAGAGTCAGTCGTTCCAAGTGTGGTACAGTCCACCGGGTCATTGTCGATGAGCCCGCCGACGTTGCCTTAGTTCGTATCGTGATTGACGCACTGTATGCGGAACCAGTCTTGTTCGAGGTATCTCCATCGTTTGGGTTAGTATACGTGGCAGAATATAGGTGTATTTCATCCCCTTCCCGGTGGAGGCAGGGATCAGCGTGGTCAGAACTGTCGATCTGTCGGGGTATGTCGAACTCGGGGATTTCCGTCTGATATGTGGCGTTGTTTATTCTGTGGCGTTGTTTGACTGGCACTGCCTGGCGGGTTCTCAGTCTGTGACTACTTCGCATCTTTCCGAGCCTCCGTCGCCATATATCATTCGTACGTTTCCTTCTGGTTTTCTGTTTGCTTTTCTCGGCGGTCCACGGTACTGCTTTGGTCGTGTCGTTGTCAGACTCATGTCCGTAACGGCCTATGTTCCACACGTGTCGGGGATCCTGGTTTTTCTGTTGGGTGTCCTTCCGCGCTACTAGTGGGTCATTCATTTCCTTTCGTAGACTGGTTCCTAGACCTCTTCCCACGGGCGAGGCGTTCAACACAGAGCAGCTCGTAGATGTCGGCGGACTACCCAGGCTTGAACCTAGTACCGAGTCTTGGTTCCGTCCGTTCCTAGTCATCATCTGCATTTTCTTTGGTTGACATACGGCCGCTTCTTCTTCAGCCGGTATGCATCCTGCGATCATCGATCTTCGTCTTACGGTCGTCGTTATCCGATCTGACTGCGACCTCGCTCGTTCAGGACGTTTCATAGTTTTCTTAGGGAAGTCTTTGAATGTTTGACCGATATGTCGTCGAGTGTCCGAGACTTCAGGTATGTGTCTCCAGTTTTCGGACGTAGAACCCGATTGACGTCTAGACGTCCTGGCGGTATATGGAGAACGTCTTACTACTGCGTTGGCCATCCGGGTCTTCTGGTAGCCTCCCGTCATGTAGCTTCGTAACGCGGTCGTATCACGATGAGGGGAACTCTCTGCGATTTTCATACCCGAGGAGACTCGTAGACTTTGGTTAGTCTTTGGTGTGTCTGTCTGGGTCACGGGAGGGTCATTGCCGATGATCTGAATTGTGTTAATCATGAGTCCATCATAGTTCTCGTCTCCGCCCAACAGGAGTGTTGAAATTACTTCTTGTCGTTCGTCATAAGGTAGGTCCAATATCCATCGGCGCAGTTCTGCTATCGATGGTTCTTCGGGTATCTCCTGGTCCTTCGGACCATCTTCGACGGTTATGACTTCTTGTCGTGGACCTGGCTTCTTAGGACAGTCGTATGCGAGATGCCCTTGCGCCATACACCGGAAACAACGTCCTTCCTGCTGGCACCTCAATTTTTCGTCCGGCGTTCGTATTCTCTGCCAAGCCGGTCTCCTAGGGTTCATATAGACACTGTCGACGTCCATTGGGACCGTACTATCTGTCCATCTATAGTCCACATCCATCGGGACTACTTGGTCGTTCCGTCTTTCTTCGGCAACCGGCGAGTCGACTGGTTCTTCTTGGGTTCGCGGGACTTCTTCAGGTAAAATTTGTCCTCTGGCTAGCCTCATAGCTGTTCCCAAGTCGGTATTTGCGAGTGCATTTGCAATCGTACGGAAACGTTGTGACTCTTCGCGTGCCGCTTCCTGCCAGTCCGCCATCGTCCTGGGCATTGTCGGTCTCTTCAGGCAGCTGACCAGAAGCCCCTTCTTAAGGCCGCGCTTGAAGAACTCTATGGTTCCGCTGGCGTCGGCGTCCCACTCTGCAGTCGTGGCAAGATGATCGAACGTCGATATGTAAGTGTCGACGTCGTCCTTTTTCATTGTGAGAGTCATAAGCTTTTGCTGGGCGTTTTGCGTACTGAGTGTGTCTGTCCAGGCGTCCTTAAACGCCTTTTCAAACGTAGTCCATAGACGTTCGTCTGTTTCTGCGGTTCGAGGTACGTGAGTCGTAGTACTTTCGTCCAAATCGCGGCTGATCCTATCTGTCCAATCGTCGACGTCGGGCCCTCTGATGTAGGATAGTGCCAAGCTGACCCGATAGAACGGTGAGACCATAAGCTCGTGTCTCCTATTGACGCGTCGATACTGATGGAATTCTCTTAAGAACTGTATGCTCTTCTGTCGGTCTCCAGCGAATACAACCGGAGCTTGTCCATGTAAGTCGCCAGTTTCCGGGGTTACAGCCGTAGTCATAACAGATGTCGTAGGTGGTACTAGTGCTGAAACGTGGGGTGCGTTCGGGGGTTTCCTAGATCTTTCTCTTATCGGGATATCTGACGTGTTTGTCAGTCTTGTCTGCGTTGCCGCGCCAAGCGTGGGGGTCTGGTCGTATGGTTCCTAGAGTCCTTCCTGCTGGTGATCTTCACACCAAGCACTCTTCTGTACGATTCCTAATTGTCCGCCTTTTGCAATATGATGAATGCTAGAGGCCGTCCTGCGTACTGCGACGCGTCTGTCCGTAAGGTCTTATGTCTGTGCAATGCGAGCACGACTTGTGTCTGGTTTCGGGATGGTGAGCAACGTCGATCGCGTTGACTCCAAGATGGCTCCGCGGAAGTACTAAGCTGACTTCGCTGTCCGTGCCGGTTCGTAGTTCTTAGCTCGTAGGTCTTAGGTTCAATACCGCGCACAGCGAGTACGGGTCCAAGTGACTGTCTTAGAGTCCTAGTGTCTTAACCGCACAACGAGTACGGGTCCAGGTGATGGTCTCAGCTTTTGTTACGTTCCAGCTGGAACGTTCGGGATGTAGTCGGGGTTTCGGGAATAGAGTGACGGAGGAGTAGACTGAGTTGGGTCCGAAGGTCAAGGGTTCGGGTGTAAAGCGTGGAGGAAGTCGACCTTAGATGGATTCTGTTGACAAAGACAGGTCTCAGAGCGGGGATGACGACGGGCAAAGGGGTAACTTTGCCAATGAAGATGGACGAGACGAGAGGGACGCACTGTTCACTCAAGGTGAGCAAAACTTGGCTGGGATTTCTATAAAGCTGAGACAAAGTAACTACTACACAAAAAGTCTCATACTTATACTTGTACAGACTGGTATTACTAAGACTATTTTCCGAGATGCTAGAGGAATGCATAAGTGCCTAGCTGGCAGATGCCAGCACAATGCTTTGCTGTCGAGTCCGCTGTCAGTCCGAATTCCTTCCGAGCCACGTCACATGTCACGTGATCGTGACAAGCCGTTTGAAGTCGTCACCATGGACTTTATTACAAAACTGCCCCCATCCCAAGGCTTCGACTCCATTCTCACGATCACAGACCACAACTGCTCAAAGGCGGCGATCTTTATACCCTGTCATGAAACTATCACAGCTGAAGGGGTAGCGCGATTATACCTTCAGCACATCTACCCACATTACGGAATACCCCATAAACTTATCACAGATCGAGACCCCCGGTTCACGTCCGTGTTCATGAAGGGACTGTGCAGCATGCTGGGAATACGACAGAACATTTCCTCCGCGTATCATCCCCAGACAGACGGCCAATCAGAACGCACCAACCAGTGGCTGGAGCAGTACGTCATTGGAGCAACGTTCAGCAAGATAACTGGGCCAAAGCACTACCAGTAGCCCAGTTTGCGCACAATTCCTGGCCAAACGCTACCACGAAACACTCCCCATTCTCACTCATCATGGGATGGGAGCCACGAACTACGTGGATTGCAAAACCCACTATGACACCAACAGTGGACCAACGCCTAGACGAGATGACCACAAGACGACAACACACACAAGATTGCATCAAACATGCGCAGAACCTCATGGCGAAAAGAGGAAGAAGCCACTTTATCCCCTACGCCAAGGGGGCCCAGGTCTGGCTAGAAGGAATGAACCTCAAAACCTTCTACCCCACCGTGAAACTTGCCCCTAAATGTCACGGGCCTTTCCAAATTAAGAAGGCCTTATCAGAGGTGACGTATGAGTTGGAGCTACCAAGTGCATGGAAGATACATCCAGTGTTCCATGCAAACCTTCTTACACCCTATAAGGAGACAGAACTGCATGGAAGGAACTTCCCGCGCCCTCCCCCTGAACTCGTGGACGGCGAGGAAGAATTTGAAGTGGAGCAGGTGATGGGATCGCAACTCCATGGGCGAGGGCGCAAACTCCAATTCCTAGTCAAGTGGAAGGGCTTTCCCATGAGTGACAGCACGTGGGAACCAGCTGACCACATTACACATGCACCAGATGCAATTGCAGACTTCTATCGCCGCAACCCCACTGCCGATGGGGCAGGGCGAAGGTTATAAAAGGAGGACAAGGCAAAGACGGTCCACTCACCATTAGCATGTCGACCCCCACCACCCATAACACCATCCCTGCCAACGACCGACCGCGCCCCCCATCCGCTATCATTCTCGAGCAGCTCACAATCCCTTCGCAGTCCGAAGGAATTCCGACCCCCTTCGTATCCCACACCCCATACTCAGTAGTCCCGTCTCAACCTCCCACTCCCATTTTGGCCATCACCCTCAATATTTCCCCCACTAGTCCCACACCTCCTCCTTCGTCCCCACCACCACTTGAACCTGCGGTAGCTCCCCTCCTTGAAGCACCCCCAGGTCTCACACCAGTCATCCCCATGTCGCAACTAGCCTTGGAGCTCCCTCACCCCTACTCTCTAACACCAGCCGTCCCCCCATGTCGACTCAGGCCCGACCCTCGTCTTGCATCTCTTGATGATGACGAGGAGCCGATCAATGAGGGGGATGACAAAGAATCCGACGACCCTGGCCTACCATTTTTCCTTAACGCTCCCGATACCCCATTCTTCTTCCCCCTTATGATCCCTTTGGAAGACGACGTCACGAAAGTTCTGGTGAAGTATATTTACTACCACCAGGATTATCGCGAGATCGTCGGAACCTTGGGAAGGGGCAAGCCGTGCTACTGCCAAGAGGTCTACTTGTCTATGCCCTGCCCTACGGCTATGCATCCCGCTATTTCCCCTCATCAGCTCGCCATCTTCAGCCCGCAAGATCCCCGTGCCGTCACCATTAACGAGGTCCTGAGTGAACTCAAAAACCCCCGCCTGTCAGCCGAGGTTGCGAGGTTGCGGCAGTGCCTCGGGGACAAGATCGCCCTGGAGGCGCGTCAGGCGGACCTGTGCCAGCTCGAGCAAGAGGCCACGCGAGACCAATTCCACCTAGACACCAAATTGGAGGGTATTACCAAGCATCTGCAGTACGCAGGTGCCATTCCGCTCATAACAGACAAATTCGTCGAGCTTACCACTCACCCGGTACACCCTCGTCATCTCTGCTCCGAGCTCCCTCTTGTACCACGACCTGGCGGGCCAGTCGAGATGCCCCACCTCGTGGACAGGCCCAGCCGCACACAGAAGCGACGGAAGTGCTATCTGTGTAAGAAGCGAGGCCACAAGATGAGTGAATGCCTGAGCCAACCTCCGTCCGGGGTGTGCACATGGTGTGCAAGCTGAGCCCATGACTCGGCTAGCTGCCTCATTCACCGACTCGCGCCCATCACCCCGGCCTTCAAGGAGCCATATGAGCGTCCTCGATGGTGCGGGAAGTGCCTAAGGTTCGACGCGCAGCATGACGAGATAGAGTGTCCACAGTACGAGATGTGTAGGCGGTGTGGGGAGCGCAGGAGGTATCTATTCCTTTGCCGACACGTCTGTCCAGTAGATGACAGGGACGATGAGACTAACGACCCCAGCGCTGACGTGTACGATTACATCGGCAGTGGCTGAAGTCGTGGCAACTTCAGGTCTAGTAGGGGGGTAATGTTACAATTTTCCTTTCTCTCTCTCTCTTGGACGCCCTCGTTCCTCACCTTCTAATCCCATGCCCCACCTTGTTACGCTCATAACTCCCTATGCACCTGACCATTTCTGACGATCTTTTCGCCGCACGATACTTCTTTACGCCCTCTTCCTTGTATATCAAAGTTCACGGCGCTCCGGGTTCAGCTGACTCACGTATAACCCCACGCAATCACCCTGTTTCCTACTATAGTCGTGTCTTTGTTCTACTTTAGTCCGGGATCCGTATATCACGCCATATGTTTGTTACACACATGTTGATAAGTGACCTTTGCGCACTTAGCGGCTCTGGATGGACTGGACTTGCAGCATGGACTGCTTTAGATAAGATTTACAGGACTTGTAGATTAGATATTTGATCTGTACAATTTTGGACTCTTTCTTATCTATGACATCATGTACAATGACATCACTCGGACTTCTCTGGACTTTACATTGTACTCTGCATCTTTGTACTTTCCCTTTGTTCTATCTTTATTGTGATGTCACTATGATATCATCTTGGTCTGGATTCCTTTTGTTCTTACTGCCTTGTTCTCTTTCTGTACATTCCTCTTGTCCCATACTGAGAACAATGCTCCTTGTAATACGTGACTCTGTGTTACCTTCCTTGTATCAGTGTCACTCTCTGTAAAGTATAAGTAGTGTAGCTTGTACGCTCCTGGTCCACATCAGTTCCTCACTGCTTGTGTGCCAGGTATGTTCCCTTCTCTCCAATGTAATATCAGTTCCTCACTGCTTGTGTGCCAGAACTACCTTCTAGCTCCTCTTGCAAGATCCCCAGTGCTGCTTACCAGTTGCTCAGTGTATCTCACCACAGTCTCCCTTGTCACTGTGAGTATGCTGTTCATCTCTGCTGTTCATCAGCACAAACATCCTGTACTAGTATATAAGTCGCACGCTACCTAGCTTGTATGGTAGACTTGACTTCTTGTGTAATACCACATCATTGTCAATCCATGAACGACCTCTTCGCTCACTGTTTCGCTTGAGCACAACTTTGGTTCGCTTATACGCTTGAACCCCAGAATCCCCGTCTATCACCCACGTGTCTGAGGAGACCGAAGGGTGCTTATTCACCATCGAACTCAGTCCTAACCGACTGCCTCGCATCCCGTTACCTCAGCTTGAACGACTTGGTGACGTGCACGTCGCACATAACGTTCCTGTGGTAACGTTACACAGAGGGCATACCAAAGGTTGTGTTGGCAGCCGCAGCAGCGCGGACAGAGGGTGTGGACCCAGAGGGGGCAGCGGATGTAGAACCAGACATTGGGATGATTTATCTATCGCCGAGGAGCAGTCAGCGACAGTGCTTCATAGTTTGCAAGACAAAGATAAGGGGTATACCACTCCTGTCTGTGATTCTGTAAGGCCAGAACGCTAACGTGTCCTGCCTCCTGATAGCATGCCAGTGATACAAGGGCTAGGCCCAGGTTGGAAGTGTCCCTTTGCCATACAAAGAGCTAGCTGCCAGCCAGGATGTGTCTAAGACACAGCTCATTTGTTTGCGTCAGGGGGAAGGTGAAGGGATATCTTTCAGAGCCCAAGGCTGTCTACCTCAGCCTCTTCGGCCTGTTGGTTGCCTTATCGCCACAAGTGGCTTTACTGAATCCTTTCCCATTGCCACTACAAGGCAGGTACCTGGTTGCAGAACACCATAAGGTGAACACCCCCCAGAGCCTGAACCAGGTTTTACACTCCCATGGTAAGGAGATCCTGTGCCCAGTGTGGAGCACCAGAGACAGCTGGCACTAAGCTCCACAATACACAGCCCAGTGGGCCATGCACGCCTGGATATTTTGATTAAAGGGCTACCAGGTCCAATCTCCTTGCGCATAGCGCAGGGGCTAGGAAAACAGCAGGGGTGAAAGTAGGACTACTGGGCAGTACATACACAGGAGGTTCCTCAGCAGAGTCAAGTGGCGCCCCACTGCACTCTGCTTTGGGCAAGGCTGGTGAGGCCCCAGACAGACCTTAGCCT